>OU696570.1:10094815-10129815 GCA_916048095.2 Sacculina carcini | reverse complement strand
TCACTTATCCTTAATTATTTTTTCGCATATTTTGCGCACGAGGACTCTCCACTGAAAGTCGGGTGCGCCTCCACACCTTCATATCGTCGCAATAGAGGCACCAGCGGGACAGGGATGCGCCAATATGGAAATGTGCGTGTGTGTGTGCTTTGTGTACTGTGTATGTGCGGAAGTACACATGTGTAGGTGTAAATTCATGTATGTGTGTGTGTGTGAGTGTGTTACTGTAGACGAGCATGTATTTGGAAGATCGTAGATCGGTCTCTTTGGACGAGCCGATAAGCCACTGTTGGCTTTGGCCACTTTATAATGATATGTGTCAACTGAAATTGAATATGTCCAATACACTGAACTGAACTGAACTGAACTGAACGGCACTGGTCAGCGATATGGGTCTGTAGTTGAGCGGGTCAATTTTGGCACTTTTTGTGTATCGGCATAATTATAGAACTCTTCCACTGTAGCGGTACTTTTCCATGCTTTAGACTGTTTATAGTGATATAATATATAGGCTCAAATAAGTTCGCTATTGCATCCCTTCAGAATATTTTCCGAGATTCCGTCCGGCCCGACAGATTTTCGTCCTTTCAGCTTTGATAATCTCTCTAGCAGGTATTTTTTGTACACAATTATCTCACGTACTGGTTTGTAAACTGATTTCACTTGTTCCCCGTGAAATGGTTCCTCGTCTGTGAATACCATTTGAAAGTTTTCATTTATTATTTCGCATATTTATTCAGGCTATGTGTACATGGTACCTTCAAATTGTATCTCGCTGATGCCCACGTAGTTTTTCATCTTCTTGTTCACATAATTGAAGAACATTTTCGGTTTATCTTGGCATTTTTCGACAATGTTTTTCTCATATTTTACCACCTCCTCTCTCCTTATACTCAAGTACCTGTTTCTTTCAGTCCTGTACGCATTCCAATTTTTAGGTGAGTTTCTCCTTCGTACTCTGTTCCACGCCTTCTCTTTTTTTCTTTTCTCTTCACATATTGCATTGAGCCACGGTTTTCTATATCTTGTTTTGTTCTTCATTGCAGGGACGTATTCTGCTATGCCTTTATTGTATATCTCTAGAATTCTCTGAGTCGCGGTATGTCTGCTCTATCATATTTCAGCTCAGTACCTTGATAGTCAAAGTAAACCTCATCATGCCTGGAGCCGGACTGTGTGTGTGTGTATGCGAGTGTGTATGTGTGTGTGTGTGTGTATGTATGTGTATGCGAGTGTGTATGTGTGTGTGTGTATGTGCGTGTGGGTGTGTCTGAGGTTTGAGTTTGAGGTTCAAACTCAGACACACATACACACACACACCGGCTCCAGGCATGTCGACATGTTGAATATACAAAATGCATATTTAAATTCACTCCTTAATCTTGTCCGATAAATTTTTATTGTTTTTTTGGAATGGCGAAATTCTTTGAATAAAAAAATATTTAAAATATGATCTCCCGAAATGATTCAGGATATGGTAATTGATAAATCTCTTGATGGTAATTTCATTTTTATCACATTCAATCTGTATATGTGTATGTGTGTGTGTATGTGTGCGTGTGTGTGTGAGTGTCTGTGTATGTGTGTCTCCGTGTGTGTGTGTGTGTGTGTGTGGTTTGTATCTCCACAAGCACAACTGAAACCTTTTTTGCGACATCTATACACGCTGCTATCAACAAACAATCATTCGAGTGAACTGGTGACAATGTTTCCTTGGGGAATGTGTGTGTGTGTGTATACATGCGCTTGTGAGGCGGTTGTGTGTCACCGCCTAACACCGCCACTACACCGCTGGGGGAAACGCCGCAGTGGGGACGGGCTGGTGGCCGGGGGGTGTGGCGTGTCGCTGAGGCAAGGGGCGTGAGGGCAGCGACCACAGCGGCCGTGCTGTGGTGAGGGACGCGGTGCAAGGGTGAGGCGTCAGTGTGGGCTCGCTGGTGCCGTGGGTAGCTTGTGTCCGCTGGTGCTCTCCGGGAGTGTCGTCGTGTCTGTGAGTGTTTTGTGTGCAGTTCAGCGAGAGCAGTTTGTGACGAGTGGTTACGTCAGACCGCCGCTTCTGGTGTCAGGTGAGCTGTCCCCATTGAAATGAAATAGATTGCCACTTATGCTAACAACGTATTGGCCATAGATACATGGAAAATGCGTGCAACAAGAACAATGCATATGGATGTATAATTTGAACACCACCATCATATATCGTCACTGGTTTAAACATCACAAATGTGACTCAATATTGTAATGTTATGGGTCAATTATTCAAGCTTATGATGGCAAATGTATCTTGCTGCTTTGGGTTTTATTGACACATACGGTTGGCGTATAACCATTTATATATATAGTTAACACACTCAATATGTTCATCATGTGTGATAATGTCTGTAACGAAAATACATACAAATATTCTTATTCAAGTATGTTCCTCACATTTATGGTAGATTTAAATGAGGTCTTTTCCTGATTTGATGATAGAATTCGAGTTTGCTCTCTAATGAAACAATAATTGGGTCATTCTGACAATTCCATCCATACGAAAATTCTTGCGCATTTCATGAATGTGCCGAAATCTCAATGAGCTAGTTGAAAGACGATTGGTGACATGTAATCTGTTCTGCTTGTAATATGAATTTTTATAATGTTACCATGTAAGCATTTCTGTATCGCATTTTCTTTACATCTCATTCTCAAAATGAAATGTGAGTGCACACTTCATTCAGACAATAATTGTCACGGTTTCTCTCATGTTCCGTCGAGCTTTTTAACGTCACTTGAACTTGTTGCGTTGAATATTTCGCTTTCCTATGACATTTAAATCCTTTAAGATACATAGCTTCCTATTTGAAATTCGATTAAGACTTTTTTCCACAAGCTTTTACAGATGTGAAACGCTATTGTTCTTCACGAATCTTCGCCAACTTATGTCAAAGTTTTGAAACTTATACTATATCAACATCAACACCTATAAGTAATTTCATTTCCTGTGTATCACCAAGCTACCACCAGAATCCGAAAATTATCAATATGTTTTTATTCACTGAATACCATTTATGTGCTTATACCGTACACAGTAAGTATTTTAATTCATTTGTCTGCTTCTATTTATGTTATCACTATTACACCCCATTTATCACTTTTACACTCCGTATTTTTTCTCAGTACTATGAGGCTATTTCTTTCGTCTGGAAACATAACTTACATGGATAATCTCCAATCAAATTTTACTGAAAACTATATGTAGAAGATTTAACTATTGTTTTGCCGCTAATATTGCCTAGATTGTAGAATCCATTGATTACGCACACAACAATGATACGCAACGGATTGAAAAAATTAATATCACCTGGTTGCACACCCATTATTGTAATCTCCGTTATGATTTCGTTGCATACTTCTGCCTAGTTTTTGTTCCATATAGCAATGACAATGTCACAACATTATTCTTCAAACCCTGTCCCAATTCTCGCCAAGCTATCAAACGACGATTCTGAGGTTATTACTGGATTTTTGCAATGTATCAATAAGTCTGTTTAAATCGACTATTCATGCACTCATTGCTCCTGAGTTAAGTAGCACGAGAAGTATACACTATGGAGCACTTAGTGTATTCGAGTTGTTAATGAATTCAAATAATTTTTATCCATTTTCAACGATTATATCATTTGCTTAAACTTGGTGATTTAATGTTAATAAATTCTATGAATATGGTTTCATCCGTTTTAATTCTGAAAAATAACCAGTAAAAAATTTGAATATGCTTTACTGAATAGCGTTATAATTTCAATATGTTTTCCATTCTCTGCACTGGACTGCTTTTGAAATAACATCATTAATTCTAATTACATTTACTAAAACTAAATTGAGAAAAAGTATATATTTACGATGCATCATGTCTGTTTGCGCTGATTTACAGCGCAACATTAGCCTGTGGTGTTTTGGCCCGAGGGGTCTGGTCGGGGTTGGTGGTCGTGCTTGTTGAAGTTGTTGGAGCGTCATCGGATTCGTGTAGATGACCGCTATGGTGATGGAGACAGCTGGCTGTGGCGGTGGAGCCGTGGGTGCCGTCGCTGGCGGCTCACTAGTAGCCACCGAGGCTCCCAACCTGGCCTGCAGTCGACTGCCCGGCCACTGGCGCTCCAACAAGGCCCTGCCGATGCCGTTCCGTGTCGTCTCACTTGACGGAGCCGCCGATGGCACAGCCGTTACACTGTGTGCCGGCAACGACGATAACTGTCACGCCGAGATCCGCAACTGTCGGTCGGTGATGAAGGGTCACGTGGCGGCATTCAACGATCTCCGATTCATCGGCCGCAGCGGTCGAGGTGGGTGATGGAGGAGTGCGCGCTTTTTTCTCTCTCGTTTTAAAGACTGCGCATAAATTGCGATGTATGCTTATGTCTCGTTGTGTGTTCTGTGTGCTCGGATGAGGCATCAGAAGGTGTCGTGCGAATCCACATCACCAATCATTTATATCGAGCTGCAAGATTTTGTCCAAGTACACTCCACTGTGGAGTGTGTATAGACTGCGATTTTCCCCGTTCTTCTTTTTTATGGTCTTCACACATGCTAGCTTTTTCTCAAAAGCTGTTTCTTAATATACCATCTATATATATATATATATATATATATATATATATATATATGTGTGTGTATCCGCATATATACATTGTATTTTTGTGAGAGTCTGTGTGCCGAATTCCATGAGCATACAAGTGTGCAGCGAGCGTTTGCAAAGATCAGGGGCGTGTGCACAGTGGTGGACATAGTGCGTAGCAAAATGAAGCGTTTAATTATGCACATCGTCGTGTATGAGCGTTTTTCGAGTCTGTATGTGTAGCCTGCCAATATTGTATTTGTAATTGCTGCAATTGCTTCTATTAGTGTATGCTTTTCAAATTATTTCTATACATCATGTCATTCAGTTGAATCATTGTTCGAAACTTCTCTGTGAGTGTCATCGTATCATTTCTGCGAACAGTATTTGCAAGAGCGGTGTAATCTTGAATGGATACACACATTTAAACACGTACACACACCACGCGCATATTGACTTGTGTCTCTGTGTTCCAAGATTCCATAAACGTACACGTCGCACAGCACTTACACACACACGCGCGCGCACACACACACGCACACACACACATTACATTACATTACATTAGGTAGATATTTATATAGCGCGCACACACACACGCGCACACTCACGCACATATGTGTACACATAAAAACATGCACACACATGTGTGTGCGCATGTTTTGCATGCACACATATACACACATATTCACTGCAACTTTGATAACTTACGGCTGATATACAGTTAAAAACCCGATGAGGTTCAACGCACACACAAAACTTCGTACAAATTAAAATTGACAACGAGGCTACGAGACGCACGCAGTGCGGATTTACTAGCGACAAGAACCGTATGAACCGTGGAATTTGTCGCTAGTATTTTGTAATTTGATATAGCTTGTTACTCGTCAGTAAATCGGTCTACAGTACTATATACGCCGGTCAAGCAATTGGTGCAAAGCCGGATTTAGGCATGTGGGGGCCCCTGGGCCATCTATGTGTGGAGGCCCCTGGGCAATCTATGTGTGGAGGCCTACCCTGCTTGAGGCGGGTGGCGAGCGAAGCCTCACCTGGAGGCGCCGTAGGTTCAACCGGGAAATCATCATCGCCGGTTCCGCCGTTAATGAATTTTGGTCATCTTAATCACGTTTGCAAAATGACTTTTTTGAGTCCCTTTTGGAGGCCCCCTGAAATGTCGAGGTCCCTGGGCCAGTGACCTTTTTGCCCCCCCCCCTAAATCCGGCCCTGTGTTTACGTATATGCTGAAAAATTATCCGAATATCTGGATATGATAGCAGAGAGTATCATATTATGTTCTATCCATTTATACTGTAATGTCAAATGAAATTTGGCCAAATGGTTCAGCTGGTTTCAAATGCATGCTATTGATGTGATTAATGTCAAATGCATGTGCTTTACATACATACATAAATATATTGTGTTTAAATATTTTATAATCCAATCATTTTTACATTCCACTAATTGGGTTGTGATATTCTTTTGTTTTTGGATGCTGTTGCCTTTCCTTGGTGTTTGCCTTTTTGGATGGGGTTGTCTTTTTGTCTACAAACCATTCATAATGTGTGTCATTCTGAAAAACCACTGTTGGTTTTTGCTTTCGCGCACAGGCAAGCAGTTTCATTTGAGCATCATTGTACACTCGAGTCCTCCTCAAATCGCCACGCTCAACCGGGCCATCAAGGTCACTGTTGACGGACCCCGGGATCCGCGTAACAAGTCCAGTGAGTCAGCATTTATATGCGTCTTTTTTCGCACCGAGTTTTGTGTATTTCCCATGCATAGTGAATGCGATTGAACTTATGTGATATTGATTGAGTGATCATGTAATTTATTTACGATGAGCACTGCCATGTTCTATCGGGGGATAATTTTAATTCAAATATACATTGCATTTCTTTTAGAGTACGACATCTTTCCGGGAATGGCGTTCGGTAATCCATGGCTGGAGCATCATTTGGCCACTCAAATGTCTCTTCTTGAGTCGGCCTGGCAGCATGGATTGTCGTCTGTGGCTGCCAGCACACCGCCCACACCTTCACCTCCTCATCAAGTCAATCCAGCACTGGCAGCCTTCAATGAGACATTCCTGCGAGCTCTGTCTGCTTGTGAGTGTCACCTTTTTCTCTACTGCGTCTGCTATGTATGCTAATTCCCATTTGACTTTATTTTGTTTCAAGTAGTTTATCGTGCATATTTGAGAGGTTATTTGTGAATATAGTCAGCCATTGTTAAAATACGACAAAACGTTGTTTGAAGTTGAATCTTGATTTCCCATTTGGTAAAATAATCTACGGTGCACTTGTAGCAATTAATCACATTCATCAAATCACAATCATATTAATCGATAGTAATCATCATATTGTATAGATCAGTGTACGTTGTTCACCTCATCAATGTGTTTAAGGAAAAATCAATGCTTAAGCTTCAACTCGTATTTATGCAATCTTCACTATATCAAAGATAATTGTGATAATTTTGACATTTTTATATTAAGTTTAAGTGAAATTGCGCCTAAACAATTTATCGCGCCAGCTCACTCAATTTAATTGTACTCTATGTGTGTGTGTATGTGTGTGTGTGTGTGTGTGTGTCAGCACCTCATCTAGTCCGAGATTTCAGCCAAGGCGGGTCAATATCCGCGCCCTATTTGAACCACTCCCCTCCTGTTACCGGTGGCCCTCTGTCGGCGACCGGAGTCCAAACTGAAAAGCCCGCCGCCTGTCAGATGTCGCCACCGTCGCATTGGCCTTTGATCCACAGACCGTCATTGGGTGGCTCACTGGCTCCACTTCTGCTATCGCCTGCGGCTGCCGTTGACCAAACGGAGGTCAGAGCAGCTGAGGACGGCGAGAGTGCGGTGAACGGAGGCGAGGATGCTCGAGCAGCCAGGTGGTCTGCGCTGACTTCGAGTAGTGTTGTGAAAAACGAAAGTCCGATTGGTGGCAGTGACAGTGAAGCGAGTCCAAAGAAAATCTGGCGGCCTCACATCGATTAGTTTGGTGTGTGTTCATGCATGATCTCCACACACGTTTTTGGTTCTGGTCAGATCGCGGGTTGCGCTTCTATAGTGATTCGCGCAAATTATCGCAGCTCCTCATTTCTCATCAGGACTTGTGAGTGGCATAGTTGTATTTGTCTTAACTGGATGTTTTATTGTCATAATGAGCATAATTGATTGTATAACCCAAATATATTCTGCGTGAAGCCGTGTTGTTTTATAGACAAAATATATAATGAGGAAAATAGTAAATAGTAAACACATAAATAGCAATAGGTAGTTGGTATATTGGGCATCATTCTGGATATAATGCGTGCCAGTGGTTTTGAAAAGGTATGTAGTTACTGGAAACATCAAGCAATAATTATATTTTTCGTAGTTGCAGGCGTTCCTCATAGTTTTACACCACTCAAAAATAGTATTCAATAACTTCAATGAACATCTTCTAGACAATGTTATAATCACTTATAATCACTTGAAGTTATCAGCGATTTATTAATTCTAACAACCTCTGCCACTATTAATGGATTGCCATCGAGAAACACTGAACGACAAACCCTCACGTAAATCTAACTGTACGAAGGCGTTTTAAGCTCTACTGTTTGGTGCATTGCCTACCGCTGTTTGCAGAGCTGTGATTACATGGGACCACACTCCGCTTCACAATACATTTGATTCTGCGTGTCTTTGTTGATTGAGTCGCGGACTATGCGGGCGAACTCGACACAAAACTTTGTCGCCGTGGCTTTAATCAAATCGATCCACGCCTGTTGGCAATCAGTGCGTCACAAGCGTACTTGGTAATTTGGAAAATCAACTGAAAAATGGTTTGGCCAAGGTAAATAGAAGCTGACAGTCTGATTGTTGGCGACTTGTATAGAGCCGTGAATGCCACTGCACATCAGCCATAATTACACGAATCGGTTTAGAAGCCAAACTTTGTAGTCTGTTATTCAGTGGTTCTGTTTTACATTGCGATTTCTTGGCAATGCAAGCGATTGCAAATCTAAAAAACGAGTATCGAGGAACTGAGATACAACAGTTTCTTGCTTCAAGCCGCAAATAGGGGAGTTGTAAAAGAAACCAGAAACTAAAATATATTACAGACAGACGCGCGTGGGCATCACCGCCCCACGCGCGCCTACAAGACGTCACACTCCGATCGCACCACAAACACGACTCTAAGCTCACACCGTGACACACGGGAGCACACCGAAACAACTAGACACACTCGCTCACACACTCTCGCACGCAATATACAATTCAAATATACACGATCACACATAGACACACTAACACGTTCACGCACTCACAATCTTTCACACACACACTCTCTCTCTCACTACACACGATTACACCACACCTCCACCTGTTTTTAAAGAAACATAAATCAACAAAAAACCGCGAACCAAGCAAACCAAGAAAAATGAACCAATAACCAAAATCTAATTAGACGACGGCCTCCACCAGATGCACACACCTTGGCTGCGGCGAAACACAACACGTCAGGCCCCAGCGTCCACCACGCTCCCGCCTCCGCCCTTGCTCTTCAGTGCTCCGCCGCAGCCTGCCGTCCTCTTCATCACCGGCTGCCGCGACAGGGCACAACACTTCGACCCCAGCACCCACCATGCTCCCGTCGACTCTAGTGCTCTTCAGCACCCTGCCGCAAACAGCCGAGACGTCGCCGCTCACACAGGCCACGCCGTCGCCGTCGTTCGTCATGTTTTCCTCCGGCTTCAGCAGCCCCTCTCTGTCACCTGCCGTCCAGCACCAGCATCCTCCACGAGCGATCGTCGCCTCCACCGACAATCCTGTAGTTGCCCGGCGACGTGCCTTACACCAGTGCAGGCGAGACGACCAGCATCCCTCGGCCACAGCTCCTCAGCTGCCTCCCGCCGGCATCATGCTGCACTGCCGTCCCCCTGCACACCAACCTGACACGCCACCGAGCACCTCCACCACGTCATCCAGGCCGCTGCAAATACTGGAGGGCACTATCTCCGCTGCTGAAGCCGGGTCGCAGATAAACAATATTTCCAAATAAAAAGGCCGAAATAGCTTGTAAAAGAAACCAGAAACCAATAAAAAACAACCTAACTCGACGAACGCATACACACACACACACACCGAAACAACTGCACACACTCTCCGACACAGCTATACACACTCTCGCACGCAATATACAATTCAACTATACACGATCACACATAGACACACTAACACGTTCACGCACTCACAATCTTTCACACACACACTCTCTCTCTCACTACACACGATTACACCACAGGAGTGAAAGCAGAAATCGTTTTTACATTTCCTATCATATTTTCGCTTGGTTGATATGCAACATGCGGAGCGATAATTCCTCACGTCGCACAACAACTCTTCTTGCCTTCAGAACAAAACTATTACTATTATATATTATCATTGGCATATTTTAATTTTTGCATTTCATGTCGGCTGGAGGTTCATCATTGTTTTGTTTGAAGTTAGCATAGCTCTATGATGAAACCAAACAAAAACAACACTACCCAAGCAAAACCGACTTTACTGACAGTTATTGAATAATTTTCGAATATTTGCAAAAATTGATATTTGAGGAATATTTTAGGTGCAGATTGGAAGAGACAGCATGTATTCAAGTAAATTCGTTCATTCCATAATTACACACTATAAGCATAACTGTACTTCGCTATGTATTCAACACAAATATCCGTTTGTATGTTTGCTATATACGTGTATACATATATTGTATTCATTATAACCAAGGGCGTATATTTGTGTCCAGTTTCGGGGGATGACAGCCATCATGCATTAGTGTTCAAGGTTGGCTCAGTTGATCAATTGCATGGGCCACTTAAACTTGTTTGGCCTATTCAATTACAACCCACTTGCATCAATGAAAAGTATATTGCTTATAACTGCATAGACCCACACTTGTGTATATAGTTACAGTGTTGCTATGCTAATTTCCATAAATATAACAAAGTAACTGAACTCAGCAGAATTATCGAGGGACTTAATACCATATTCATACTCCAGCCAATTTACTGTGGGGGTGTATATATACCCTTAATACCCCCAGGAACATCGGCAGATTAGCTGATTACAGACCCCACTTGTGTTATTCCATTTCGCCCGCGTCTTCTATCAGTTAAGCGAAAATCAATTAACCGCGAATTGCAGCCAAATAACACTGGACTGAATAGGACATTTACAAAAAAGCACATTGATGTTAAGACTTAGACAGAATGCTGCATTGCTTTAGATTCGGACAGTTTGTTAATTTATGGCTACCCATTTTCCATGATCATCATTCAGATACCCTAAGTGTTTGTTACTGAGCTCTTGCTGGAGACCGACATGTCGTCGTCTGGACCACTTGGCAACCGTCCAACTTGGTCGCAACTCATCAGTCGAGCAGCAAATAACTTTTCTCCAACAATCAGGACAGGTGTTGGAGCCACGCGCTCTCTGTTCAAGCCGCTCCATCCAAGCAATGTTGTTTCCGTGTGGGTGTGTATGTGTGTTTGTGTGTGTGTATTTGTGTGTATGTATGACTGTTTGTGTGTGTGTCTGTGTCTCTCCCTATCTCTTTCCTGGTTGTACACACACACACACACATACATGCATGCATACGGATTGGTACGATGAGATGCAATATATTCGGCTCGTCTGGTCGACAAGGTGCCCAGAGACCGTCGGTATAAATCAAACTTGTTGTAATTTAGTTGGACTGATTCTGCGTCGCCTGATACCACGGCAACTGTTTCTCCTGCTGTCGACTGTGATTGGGGTGGATACGGCTCGACACAAACATTTTTGTGTGCACGCAAGCAAATGTCCGAGAATTATACAAACACCCACAATATAGTAGTAGACTAGGGGCTTAAGCGGACTTGCTCGTATTCCTAGGATGTGCGAGCCTGGTACCTAAGGTGTGCGAGGATACCTGTGCAAAGTTTTATCAGATATATGCTCTTACTGTGCTTTGTGTTTTTCTTGGGAAAAACGTTTCGCTTTATATTCCTAAATGAACTTAAGGTAAGCTGTATAAATGAATATTTAATAAATAAGTTTTGTGAGTAAGTCGTTTATGTTCTTATTTCTATATTTGCTATCAAGGATCAAGGGGAATGCGATAACTGACTGCTGATTCGAAAAGGGTGCGATCACTTAGTTTAAGAACCACTGGAGTAGATACTTGAATAATATATCTGGAAGACATGTATCATGTCTCCATGTGAGTGCGTGGCTGTGTGTGTGTGTGTGTGTGTATGTGTGTGTGTGTGTGTGTGTACAAACCTCCATGCCGTCTAAGCCCCATGTGAAGGGGATCAGACACGAAAGATAATTTGCTGCCACTGCTAATAAGCTTACATAACTGCATAGTCGTGTTATCGTACGGAACATTCGGTGTCATGTTGAAAGGAAGCGAGAGTGAGAGAGGTGAGGAGAGGACGGGCAATACAATTACCGTGCTATGTTCATTGTACGTGAGCATCAGTATCTCCAGCGGACAGACGGAATCGTCTTGCGTCTTAAGTACACTGCCCAAGGATTACATAAACTATGTCATATTTGAAGCGCATTTGCACATTGTTGCATTTCGAATTTAACATATACAATTTGTGTCTGGAAGTGCTACAACCAGGGTATTCAGGCATCGAGTAAATGCTGCCTCTAAACCTTGTTGTTCAGGGTGCATTTATTCTATTAATATTTTTGTAGTCATAACATTAATATATAGCCTGTTAGCTGGGAATGATCAAATTATTTCTTCTTGATGAACATAACATATAATGTTGAACAGTTTTTTTTTATTAAGAGTGACTCCAAAGTTTGGAAGTGAAACCTGAATATACATAAATACAAGTGAAATTTTCAACAAACAACCAAGAAATGTGCACCCTTCGCTACCAAGTCAACTTTCTCAACTAAGAGACTCCAAAACAACACCATACATCATAACGAAATGTGAGAGGCGATCTTCACGGAGGAACAAATCAGCTTGTTCACCTAGAAGTTTCCTTTTCCTGTTTCTTTCTCTCGAAAAATTACTTGTTTTTTCTCAAGAGATGTTACCCTAGGGGATGTTTTTTCAAGTTTTTTTTCTCTGCATTAGGGATTCATTTTCTTTTTGAGCTTGAGTGCTTGTTTTTACTTCACCGCTAAAGAGCTCAAGAGCTCTGACTCCAACCAGGGAAACATACTGAAATAACATCCACTTCTCTTGAATAAAAAACCTTGAATACCAACATCAACGGGAAATTCAGATGGTCTCCTACACACGACCGAGCCACAAAGGACAACTGGATATATCATGACTCAATTAAATCATTCTCATGCACGAAACGAACAAAAAACCGCATCTTTTCAGCTCTATCGCTCAAAACTTGGCGCTTCTGTTTCTCAAAAGCGAGATCATACAAGTGCGTGCGTGTTGAGGGTCTGTGATGTGAGCGCTTGAGTGAGGTAAGAAAGTGCGATGCGCTAATGTGAATAAATGAGCGTGTGTGTGTGTGTGTGCGTGTGAGTCGACAAGTGACGTCACTTTTATGGACGCCATTACGAGGTGTGGCCACGACCGATACTCAACGATGCGACGGAACGCTCTCACACTCGCACACGCGCACGCATACCCACCCGTACAGACGTTCGACAGCACGCACATACACACACACACACACACTAACATGCCAATATACACTCGCACAAACTCCCAGTTTCAGTCTCTGTACACGCCTCTCCTCCACTACAGTGTCTATAACATTGTGTGCATGAGATCATTGTGTATGTATGCGTATGTGTGTGTATGTATGTGTGTGTCTGTGTGTGTGTGTATGTGTGTGTGTGTGTGTGTGTGTGTGTGTGTGTGTGTGTGTGTGTGTGTGTGTGTGTGTGTAACTGCCCGAGGCGATGGTCACAGCGTATCTGATTGGGGTGGCCATTGGCCCGAATTGGTTGTCACCTTGTCCATTATTCGACGACTCTCTTCCGGTCGACAATTGCCCGCAATGACAGTCACATTCACACACACACACACACACACACACACACACACACACACGCAGAAACATTTTCACACATTCACTCGCTCACACACACACACACAAACACACGCACGCACCAAGTGGAACCAACTGGTACTGGTGCATGACTCCACCGCAACTGCTACTGGTACGTGAGGTCACCACAGGATGGTACCAAGCACCAAGAGTGCATACACTCTTGACATATCGCTGGAGCTGCTCGTAATAATTAATCATACTAAAAAGGAAAATACTTGATTCATACTGAGTGCTAATATTCCAGCGGCAAAAACACACGAGGTGCGGGCTTGCCGCTAGATGTATTCATACAGAAGTTTTCAAATTTCCGCAAGTGATTTGTTGTCATATGCGAAATGCAATTTCTGCATGGATATTTTCAGTGGTGTATTTCAGATGAGCTAATAGGTTGTAATATACAGGGTTTCCATAATGTGTCTAATTATTTATACATTCATTACAAGAACGGTTGACAAGAAATTACAAACTTCATGAAGGAGCTTGATGTCCACGGGGAGACAGACCCTCTGAATAAGTTTCCGCTCTTATTCTAGTAGACTGTCGATACCCCAACTCCGGAGTTGTGTTGTGTTCAGGTGTTTGATGAAGGCTGGTTCATTTCTATCCTGTAAGAGGTTTACGAATGTCACGCCTATCCACTCAAGGAGGCAATTCAGTTGATGTAGCCAACTACCTCCGCTATCAATCACGCCCATTTCATCTAAACTATTTTAGCACTCCTATCTATCTTCAGACTTCTAAATTATCTTTCAGACTGTCCACTTACCTGGAGGTTAACAATCTGCTGTCGGAAAATCAATTCGCATACCGCAAAAAAACTCAGCACACTGTCAGGCACGAGCTCCAGCAAGTGCTAGACAAAGCTAGTGAGCCCCGGATTGTGAAATTGAATTTTTCGGAAGCGTTTGACCGTGTGAGTCACCAGGGTTTGTTGCAAAAACTGAGGAACATTGGAGTGGGTGGCCGTTTACTGAGTGTGTTGCATCCATTTCTATTCAAATGTGTATAATGTGTTGTCGTTGTAGGTGAAGTGACTTGCAGTGACTGGAACAACATTGTGTCCGTTGTCTCGCAGTTATGTGTGTTGAGTCCGATTTGTTCAATATTAACATCGCTCACTTGTACAGAACGATACGCAACCCTGATTGTGTATGCGAATGAAATCACTGATGGGGTTTACGACTATTTTTGCAAGCGTACCATCTTGGCCAAAAACCGGTGTGCATTGCATAGCATCGTCTCAACCGATTGCTGGACAAGATGATACATCTTGTGAATGCCTTTGACAGTGGCGTATCTAGTGACTGAAACTTGATTAAGTGAACATCATGGCCAGTTTTTCCAGCACCCAAAACGAACACATGTACGTGAAATATGACGGATGGTCATCCTACAAGACATCATCAGCTAAACTTCAAATGTTCATGGTCAGGATTATTATGGGGCTTAGAAAAGGCTTGGCACATTATTGGGGTGCTGAATATCCGAGGCGTCCTTGGTGTCGCCATCGATTCAAGACCGTACAACAGATAATCTTCCTGTGGAAAACACGCTCATGACAACGTATGCCAAGGTCTAGCGGAGCCCTAGAACTGTTGTTCAGTGACCTCGAGCCCATGATATGACCTGATATTACGCATTGTCCTTCACGCTGCCAAATCACATTACTGTACCATACTGAGCGCTCCATCGTTCCAGTACCAGATGACAGCCCCTCCAGCAAGCTGATTCTCTTATAGCACTTGCTCCAAAGTTGATTAGGGAAGGTCTTTATCACTTGAGATGTGTGGCCGTGGCAAGCCTCTTATAAATTACCGGTCTCCCTGTAGGACTAGAAAGGACCAGGAAAAGGTTAGATAGGACCTGGAAGGACCTGGAAAGGTAATCAAAATTCATCGATAGAAAATCAACGCTACGGCCGGGAATCTAGTCTGTGACTACGCGATGTGAAGCAGATACGCTCATCAAACTGTGGTGCAAGCATACACACACACACACACACACACACACACATATATAAATGCGCACCCCTGTGGTAGGGGATATGAACACTGCCGCCGTACCCGCTGCGTGTAGTATGAGGCGGCTAACAGCCGACTCTCTACTTCTTCCCTCCATCTTTGTGCCATACCGAAGAAGGGAGCGATAATCCAGCAGAGCTAGGGCTCCTTTGGATTTCAGCAGCTGTCTCCTGTCCTCTCCCTTTCCAGAACTAAAAAAAGCACACAAAATCTGGCGTTCATTTGCAAAATTGAAACCATTCTACTTTCATTCAGATACAAATTGTACCATATTATCATTAACAGGATGGCAGTGAGAAAAGTCTTTCACATTATATATCATTTGTATTGCGCTCTCTCTTTTTGAGCACACGCGATATCTTCACCAAGCCCATACATTATTCTAGGTAGTCATAGAACGCTCGTAAAAATATGACTAGATGATTAATGCGGTCCTTACGTATTATCGGGAGGACCTTTGATTTTTACTTTTTCTTTTTTTTCACAGGGTTTGTTGGTTAGTATGAAGATCTTTGATTTACCGCGCACTGAGGAAGAGGCTGTTGTGTTCCTTCAGGAGAAAAGTATCTTGAAGTATTATATTTTATCTTGAAGTATCTTGAAGTAAAGTATTTTGTTGCCGGCTGAACGAATCTTTCCGAACAATAACAAAATGAAGCTCTACTTTGGCTCGCGCATTTTCTGGCAATGTAACGTCAAGTCATGCAAAAAGAAGGTGAATATGCGAGTGAACAATTGGTTTGTCGACAGTCGTTTGCCGTTCGTAACTGCCATCCGTTTCTTCTACTGTTGGGCCAAGGATGGGTTATTTTAACAATAACAGATATTTAAATAAATAATTTTATTGTTTTAACCGTTTCAATAAATAATTTACTTTAATTTTTGAGTCGTTTTTTTAAAGTTCCTCCCGATAATACGTAAGCACCATTAATGCTGTCGAGCATGGTAAACGCAGTTTCAACAACAAACATAAGTATGATAAACGCATATTTACTCACAAATATTGGCTGCATATGCCACATAACACATGTTGATTTGGTAACGACACGCGTGTGTACGTGTGTGTGTGTGTGTGTTTGTGGTGGTGTCGAGTGGTCGAACGCTTGGTGGCGCCACGAACGAGCGGCGACGTGTCCAGATTGGCTCGCCAAGTCGTTGTTGAGCGAGCGAGCGCGCGCTCCTAATCAGAACAAATGTCGCCGGAGCGCGCAGTACAATCTGATTACGTCGCGTCGACTTCGACGGCTGATTCCAAAGGCACCACCACCACCACTACCACCATCACTAGTGACACCACCACCAGTGACGCCACCAGTGACGCCACCAGTGACGCCACCAGTGACGCCACCAGTGAGGCCAGTCTAGCTGGTGCCAGAGCTCTAACTGGATTAGCCGAGATGCAAATGCGGCCGGCTGGTTGCTCTTGGGAAATTACCGCCAATGGTCGGCCGATTTGGCCACTGAAGCAGGCCACACCGACTACGCACATGCATATGCATTCAGACAGCACACGCCTCTCTCTCTCTTTATCTTTCGCTCTCTCTATCTCTTTCTCTCATTCATTCATACACACACGCGCATACATAGAGACAGACACACGGAATGCAACAAACGAGCTCGATTTAACACCACTCATTGGTGCAAGTATGTGTGTATGTCTATTTATGTATGTATGTGTGTGTATGTATTTGAGTATGTATGTATATATATATATATATATATATATATATATATATATATATATATATATATATATATATATATATATATATATATATGTGTGTGTGTCTCTGTGTGTGTGTGTGTGTGTGTGTGTGTGTGTGTGTGTGTGTGTGTGTGTGTGTGTGTGTGTGTGTGTGTGTGTGTGTGTGTGTGTGTGTGTGTGTGTGTGTGTGTGTGTGTGTGTGTATTTTAGAGCACAAATGAATACATCATCTGTCTGTGTTTGAGCTGGCGGATCTTAGTGTGTACAAATATCCCACAGGTTGTCAATCATTGTTTTCAGGAAGATGTGAGGAAGTCTAGAAAAATATGTTTAGTAAAAGCTGTAACAAGAAATGTTAAATAACAAATAACAATCCACGTAATTGGCAGTAATAATAATCCTCGAAATTCTCGAAATCATAGAAAAATAAATATATTCACCCACATGTTTCATGCTCTCTGTATACATATTTCATACACCACCATGCTACATAACTCATGCTCATCATACATATAGTTGCCACTCATAAATTTCAGTCTAGTGCAATTTTGAATACACTAATTGTGTTGCCTTTTTTCGCCTACATTCTTAATCTCTTGAAGCTAAAATATATTCCAAAACACCTGACTTCCAAACATTTGTTCTTGGCAATGAAAACTTATATAAATGAATATATAAGTTAATTAATTGATTATAAATATTGATTAATTACTTGAATCAATATCGTTTAGAATTATGTCGACGTACACAAACAACAGTCTTAGTTGTCAGAGTAATGCAAATTGCCTAACACTGCATTTCACAAATTTTGCAATTATTCCCTCCCATCTATGTAGATAATATTTCAACATATCAATTAAAACTATATTTCAAGCAATTCAGTGTAAAATATTACCCGATGATCAATGGAGGTGCCCAATAAATGACACTGCATGCGTCCAACACAGAACTTGTCGATTTTCCTCGTGTCCTTATTACACTTGGCAAAAAATGCATTTTCTTGTGGCGTCTTTTGCGTGATGTTCGCTGCTGGACCAGGCTGCTGCATATTGTGGCTGAGTGGACAGTGCGACTTGGCCGCATTAGTTCCGCTGTGTCGCCGACACCACAGCATAGTGTGGCTGAGCGCACGCACGCACACACTAATTTACGAGCGCCGTCACTAAAGCTGTCCATCAACGCTTTGACGATCATTATAAAAAGTCGCACACACACACACACACGCAGACACGCAGACACGCATAAAGCAGTGTCACCCGGCTAGGCATTGTAGTATGTGGCGAGCCACACCAGCATTCCCTGTTTATGGCCGCCCACTAAATATGACGTCACACGTGCGCACACAGCACGTGCGCGCATAAGATAGCGTCAATGAACGCTCCCACCCACGCGGCCGCGCACCCACAACACACACCTGCATACACCCACCCACATATACATACACACACACACAGACATACACACGTATACACACACAGACATACACCCACACGCACACGCACGGACACAAGCGAAATTACTATGCGAATGTATATCAGAAACTTTATCAACTTTACATTGAAATATCCTATAGTATTTCTATAAGGCAGGCATTGTGTACAATGTACACGGTACATACATACGTGTACATTTTTCTGCGTAGACACATAACACTGAAATAAATCGAAGTGTTTTCTACCGGTGTGTGTGTATGTGTGTGTGTGTGCTTTACGATTACATATTCTTCCGCAGTAGTACAGTCGAAATTCTGTGACACATCAATAAGATCTGCTTCCATTTGAGTCTGTGAGATGCAAAATCGGCAGAACAACAAATAGCGGCCAGGAACATACGTGTGTTGATACTTGTGTACGCGAATGCCCTGTGTGCGTGTGTGTGTGTGTGTGTGTGTGTGTGTTGTATGTGTATGTGTGTGTTGTATGTGTATGTATGTGTATGTAATGTATGTGTGTGTGTGTGTGTGTGTGTGTGTGTGTGTGTGTAGGAATTTGTGTAGAATTGTGTGTGTGTGTGTATCTGGATGTTGTTAGAAAACAATAATAATAACAGCTTATTTGGCCAATATATGAATACATGCTCATAAAATCACTGTGCATAATTATGCTGCTGTTAGCGTATAATTATATTTGTTAAGTGTCAGTGTTTTGCCTCAATGCCAACAGCTTTGAAAAACGTTGCCGTAATAAGTCATTTATAGTTGCTAAGTTTGTATAATTTCGTATAGCTTCTACTCAACTAAAACTACCTATACCCTATGATCAGATATGTATAAAAATGAATTGGTACATGATTTTTTTTCTGTGTCAACCTCATATGAATTATCAAGCGTATGCTATGTGCATTTTCTATTGGAAGCCGGACTGCCGAAATCGGCTGAATTTCACCAAATTTCACCCCGGTCGGCCGGTGGGGAGGACACAGGTTGTAAAAGTCGACCGAGCGAGACCAAATGACGAAACACACACGATGCCACCTGCACCCCGACATCTTGACGCGGTAAATTTATGAAGTGCATCCTGATGCCGGCCAGCGTATTTGTAAACAACAAACAGTGTCTACGACGGCTTTGTATCGGGTCTTGCTTGACGGCCAGTGTGTAAATCTACCGTGGCAGGCAGCAAGATGCTTGACCACCTCCCGGCCGTACAATCGACGGTCTGAATCGACGGCAATCTATCTCCGGGCGTCGCCAGAAAAATGGGTGCCGTAAACTTGTTTATTGGCCTCGGTACAAGGGTTGAATGCGCCCTGTGGACGGCTGGCCGGTGGGACGCGAGGACCACGGTGTCCCAGCTGCACTGCCTCGGCATCACTCGGTTTCGTCGACCAGATTCTGTCAATTAGACTAAACAAGCGAAACTGCGGGGGACATTCAATTGGGAGAGCACTCAATGTCCCACAAAGCATGTCCGTATGAACATCAAGGAATTGACTGTCTGATGTGAAGGTCATGTTGTTTCTACATGTTGTTTCTATGAGTTCAAATGGTAGTTGTGGCGCCATTTGGTATGATTGTGGGTCTGATTGGCCATATTACAATACTCCTTCCGAATAGTTCAGCAAATATCCAGCTACAAATTGATCTACTGAACATACAGGCCGCTTTCACATAATTCACAAGTATTTTTCGATGATGTCGGATACATACAAATATTTTACCACACTATTTCGTTCGGATTTGAATAACTTTTTTGAGGACAATATTAATAAGATCCAGAAGAAATTATAATCAATAATGTCATTGATAGATGAAAATGTGGCACTAATTTACTACACCCGACTAAGTGGAAGCACAATTGAATTTTTAATTTATACGTCATACGTATGTGGAAAGTAAATCGCTGACATGAGGAGCAATCATATTTATTCATCATATTTATTTTTTGTGCGTTTTTCATTCTTCAAGTTTCTCTGTATTTGTTAACGATTATGGTACATGTGCGATTGCGGTAATGCAATATGAAACGTTCGCTCTCTTCTCATTACACATTAATTATTGATTTTAATCAAACAATAATATTAACAAGAATTTCAACAACAGGTAATAATCAAATATAATGATTATTTCTGAAAATCAATATTTGCATTGTTCTTACTCTCAAACAAACTACTAATTTTCGTTTCAAAACTTGTCTAAAGAAGAAATATTTATCAGAAGTGAAATTTGAGATATTTTGATGCAGCTGCATGACACCAATCGATCCTGCTCCAAATGAGTCTTGCATTGACATATTCGGTCTCTGAAGGTTCCTGGTCATCTGCAGGTGCAGTCCCGAAAAGTTGACAGCGTGCAAATGAACAACTTGTCGAGGTGAACTTTGTGGAGGCCACTTGCTTTCTTGTGACGTCATATCTTGACCTCATTTGACCCTTCGGGTACCTCTGCCTGTGTGTGTGTGTGTGTGTGTGTGTGTGTATGTGTGTGTATGTGTGCGTGGTGAAAATGCTGGTCTTTCAGGTGGTAAATCTTCCTGTGTCTGTCCGCCTGCCTGTGTGTGTGTGTGTGTGTGTGTGTGTGTGTGTGTCCCGAGTGGCAGTTACTCTCAATCAAGCCACAACGACCAACCGCGTCAATAAAGACGTACCAGACAGACTGCTCGTCAGGCCACACGTGTGTGTGTGTGTGTATGTGTGTGTGTGTGTGTGTGTGTGTGTGTGTGTGTGTGTGTGTGTGTGTGTGTGTGTGTGTGTGTGTGTGTGTGGTGTGTGTGTGTGTGGTGGGTGTGACAATTCGGCGGGTAGAGTAGGTGAGCTGGCAAACAGTACAGAGAGGAGCGGACAGAGGTGGTATCTGTGTCCTTCCATAAGGCAAGCTGTCTAAGGGGCACGGTCGACTGACACCAGGCTGAGCATGTCAATCAGGCACGGTCCAACTGTAACACACACACACACACACACACACACACATACACACAGATGACAGTGGAGGTCATACACACACACACACGTATATATACACACACAAGCTCTCACACGCAGACACCGACATGGGTTCTTTATGTGGGCTAGTCAGAATCACGCACACGAACACACACGCAAGCACACATGTGGGCACGACATTCAGTGCAGTTGTCGCGTCATAAAGCGACCTCGGTGTGCCAGCTGTGACCGACTCGTAAACGGCGACAGAGCGACGAATATGGCGTGCACACACACACACACACACGGAGGCGTAAGTGGCGCGAAGCAGACGCTGATTCAACGCCAAGTGGCCGATAATTCCCGGCGATGACTGCCACCAATTATGGTGACATTCGGGAATATCGGCTCGTCCAATTCTAATGGATACTCTGAACGAGAATCTAGACACGTTAAGGCGGCCAAAGGGCGTTGGTTCAAAGAATGTATGAGTGAGTGCGCACATATGCGTGTGCTTTCAGACTTGTATTAGACTTGTGAATTTTCATTATAACCGGTGCTGATTCTGATTTGATGGAAACAATTTTGAAACTGCTAAGTGTCTCTAGTGCTATCAGAGATTCAGCCGATCAAATTTCACTACCAATATTTATAAGCTTGAATATATTTTGAACTAGTATGAGCTAATTTAGTTCGATTCTTTGAATAAACATTACTATATGTCTCTTCTGATTATCTGAATGTTTTTGTAATGTATATAAGATTTAGATAGGCATATTGACAATGTGAAAGCATATACTTTATTTCAGAGCTTAGAACAGTGTTTCTCAACCTTTCTCAGTGTTCGCACCTCTTTCAAGCCAGCAGTCAGTTATTGCACCCTCATTATACCCGCAGTCAGTTCTCGCACCCCCTGGATTCTTGATAGGTATGCGAAAACATAAAAATACAAACGACGTAATAACAATCTTTTGATTTAATAACCATTCATACAACTCCTTTAAAAGGATTGAGCAAAACAACGTTTTTAAGGAAAAATATAATGCATAGGTAAAATATACTATTTATTTAAGACAATTTCAGGAATCCTCGTACATATAGAATTCGGCAAAACCTAACATTTTCACGTCAGAGCATAAGTATTTTCTTTCGGTGCATATATATATATATATATATATACGCAAACACATCAGAAACGATTGCATAAATTATAATTGTGTGCTTTCTATTGATTATGATTGATATATGATATTGATTGATTGAGTCATTTGTGTATCAGTCATATGCGTAAAGAACAACACCCTTAGTCACCGCTGAAGGTATTGCTTTTTACACAAACACACACACACACACACACACACACACATACACACACACACACATATACACACACACATACACACACACACACATATACACACACATACACACACACACATACACACACACGTGATCACAAAATAAGTGAACACACAAGAACAACGCCCAATAACCAAAGGACCAGATTAGGCGGATGACAGAGCTTGGCGCTATGTTGTATCAGTGTGTACGTGTGTGTGTGTGTGTGTGCTTGTGCATGTGTGTGTGTGAGTGTGTGTGTGTGTGGGTGGGTGAGTGTGTGTGTGTGTGAGTGTGTGTGTGTGTGGGTGGGTGGTTGAGTGTGTGCATGTGTGTGTGTGAGTGTGTGTGTGTGTGAGTGTGTGAGTGTGTGAGTGTGTGTGTGAGTGTGTTTGAGCGAGCAGGCACTTTTTATGGAGACAACTGAGCGAAGACAATGTGCGCTGTTAATTTACATAGAACAGCACGCGCCTACACTGTGGGTGGGCCTGTATGTGTGTGTGTGTGTGTGTGTGGAGCCTCCTACACCCGCCCCCACCCACACACACACACAGAGCTCACACACTCATGGGCGTGAATACAAGTTATACTGAATGAAAGCCTCAGCCACCACAGGCACATCGCGCTAGGTGGCGTTTCCTATGGCGCAACACTGTGAATGCCTGCTCTGCGGCCAGTGTTTGTGTGTGCGTGTGCGTGTGCGTGTGCGTGTGTGCATGTTGAGTCGTACACATGTGTCAGGAGGCAGTTAAGTTGTTGTATTGGACATCCTTTGTCGGTCGCCTACACACACACATAGACACACACACACACACACACACACACAAACATACACACACACACACACAAACACATACACCCACACGTGCATAATACACAAACACTAGCAACATGAACCGATCGTATCACACACGTCACCTAACACAAACGGATGACTGGTTACAAAGCCAGAGTTCAATGGCCGCATGTCACTGCAGTGACATGACGCTGAATGCAGAACTGTTCAAGATAACAGCCGTCCTCTCGTGAAAGGTTCCACTTCAAACACGATGCTGACCTTTCTGTTGGACATCCGCCAGTGTAATTGAGTTGGCCACACAACGGCTTGAAGAAGTTATGAGAATGAAATAAGTGAGCTGCTATAAATGTGCATGTATGTGTGCGCCACGATTGTCTACGGATTGGATAATTTGTTTATAGTTCAATTCTCCCGAGTAGCTCAGTGGCTTAGGAGCTGAACTCTCGTGTCAGAGGTTCGCGGTTCGAATCCTGGCCCGAGTTCGTTCATCAACAGCTCCGCTTGAGTTTACCGGGAGTCACCACTGTAGATAGGCACACAGTGGGGGGCGCTCTGTAGTCTCAACTGGCTGGTGCGCGCTTATAACGCCAATAACAACAATAAAAACAACAATACATGCAACAACAATAAAAACAACAATACGTTTATAGTTGAATAATTTTTTATTTTTTATTTTATGTGTTAATTTATGTTAATTTGTGTCAATTTATATTAATTTATGTTAATTTATATGTGAATTCATGTTATATAATTAATATTTGGTGTGTGTATATCGAAGTGAAGTAGCTTTGTCAATGTTTATATAATATATTGGTATTGAGAAAGGGCGGGCTTGTGGCGGGTTTTTGGTATTGATAAAGAGTGAGATTGTAGTCAGTGGCGGATCCAGAGTGCAATTTTGAGAGGAGCTGAATTAATTGGGGGGGGGGTGAATCTTGGGGGCGGTCAGGCATGCACATTCACCATTATGCAACATCTTTGCGATAATGCTCATATCAATACAATCTACATACAAATGTGCTTACCTCCTTTAGTTTACTCTTGGTTATGAGGAGTTGATGGAAACATTTTGGGGAGGCTTCAGCCCCCCTCCCCCCCTCCCCCCCTGGATCCGCCAATGATTGTTGTTCATTGTTAGCAAAATCTATTGGTATTTTTTATTAGCCCATGTTTTTGCAACACATATATCTTTTACTAGCAGACACGAAAAACTAAAGCGGTATAAGAATTGATTGTGTGTGTATATACATCAATTGAGATTCATTAAGAATTCATTGCGTATGTAGACATATTTAGTTGAAACGGGTTTATAAACACAATGGGGTGTAAATAATATACTTACGCAATATTCTTACTTGTATTCTTCAGTATCGGTTGAAAATACAGAAATTTCCAATTTTCTTGAAATATTAATTGCATAAAGATATAGATGTATTTTGCATTAGTAATAATGTTTATCAAAACTATCTGACATAACTCAGCTTGCCCAACCGTAAATATTTCACTGCCGATTACTAACTGCTAATTTATATGCACAATCAATACGGTAGCAATTATGACGATGTCATTATCAACCCTCGACTGAAATTCTCGCCGAAACTCAATCAATTGTGCGGATCGGCACCGAAATATTGTCATCAACATGCTTGAGAGCAGTCACACGTGTTATGAGAATGTTTCAAGTCGTATCAGCTATTAATTACAACCATCATTAATCAGCTCGCCCCTAACATCTGCCCTAATGGAGCAAATGACTGTTGAGATTGCACTGGTGGCATCCCCAGCTCCCCTCTCTCTGTTCTACATGAAGTCATCCAGCTGCTTGTACACGACAGTGCAAGTGTGTTCACCTACTATGTGTGTGTATGTGTGTATGTGTGTGTGTATGTGTGTGTGTGTATGTGAGTGTGTGTATATGTGTGTGTGTGTATGTGTGTGTGTGTGTATGTGTGTGTGTATGTGTGTGTGTGTATGTGTGTGTGTGTGTATGTGTGTGTGTGTGTGTGTGAATTTGTAGGCATGTTGTGCATCGACTTGCGACCTACCCCAAACATTGGATTGACGTGGCATTTCCGGTCGTGTTTGCTTGTGTATTTGTGTGTGTGTGTGTGTGTGTGTGTGCTTGTGTGTGTGTGTGTGTGTGTGTGTGTGTGTGTGTGTGTGTGTGTGTGTTTGTCAGCTAGCTGCCAGTTGATGTCAGCTGTCAACTCGTGTTCTCATCATTCACTTGTTGTGATTCATCCACTTCTTGCTCTTCTCTCCTATTCTCTCACGACAACACTTGGGTCTCGCATCCTGTTTCTCTTAGTCTGTGTTTCCATTTCTCTCTTCACATGCGCCGGATTTACTTGTGTTTTCCTGTGCTTCGCTGGTCGTCTATGCTAAATATACCCAAGTGTCGGCAGCACAGCTCACGCTGGCTTTGCACTGTGTGAATATGTGTGCGTCTACTTCCTGCACACAATTCGAACAACACAACAACACAAGGGCATAGTCAACAACCGTCAGTCCGGAGCAGGCTGAAATATTGAACGCCGACTTGAAATCCCCACACGTGTTCATTCACAAATAGTCGCACGCACAAAACCACCTCTGTTTTGGTCTTAATTTTATTGAAATGTTTCCTATTATAATTCAGTGTGCCCACAGCTCACCCGGGAACACTTTTTCACACGCCGCCCATGCCCATACGCGTGCATCAATATTTCACACAAAGCGACCCTGTGTGTGTGCGTGTGTATGTATGTCTGTGTGTGTGTGTGTGTGTGTGTGTGTGTGTGTGTGTGTGTGTGTGTGCGTGTGTGTGTGTGTGCAAGCGTTTGTCATCGGCACAACTGCAGCCGCTGCCGTCGCCCCCCTGTGAAAAAGCAAGGGAGAGCGAGCCCCCCCCCCCCATCCCCCTAGTAGCCGGCAGACAGCAGTCGCACCGACCGTTGTTGACATGTCGGTCACGCCCCGATGACGTCGTCAGCAATTTCCGTACAATGCACGCGACTAACACGCCTCTGATGCCGTCACTGCGGTGGCGTCTGTGATAGTGCCTATGATGGCGTTGCCGTGGTGGCGTTGCCGTGGTGGCGTTGCCGTGGTGGCAGATCATGGTTGGTGTGTGGTTGTGACGTGAGTTGGACTCAACTGCACGCTCGCACACAAACAAGCCCATAAAGCCACGCTGGCCAGACGACACAGCTTCCGTCGTATCCGTCCGTCCAGTGAGTGTGTATGGGTGTGTGTGTGTGTGTGTGTGTCGTATGTCATATATCACCCACCGCCTAGACACTTCACACTTCACAGCCGCGCACAAACTTACACCGACTGATCGTCGGCCATGCCAAATGCTGACACGCAAGTCAATCTAGGCGCTAGGTCAAACATGAAGCTGCTCACAGTGGCTTTCAAACATAGCCAGTACGTCTTTGTGTGTGCTGCAAGATTGTTGTGCGTTATCATACTTTACATTGGATATTGCAGTGCAATGTTTAACGGAACGAGTTGAGTGTGAGCAATACCGGGTATTGGTATTATCACATTCAAATAACAAACAATAGTTTTATTTGGGGATATGATGATGTCATTGACACGGGATAACTACGTTGGTAGTCAAGATTATATAGGAACGCTTCATTAATTGGAAATTCAACTTGGCCATATTCTATTCTGAACAAGTCCAAGCCAGAATCAATGATTGGGGCGATATATATAAGGTTTCTCGGTTTTAACGCCTATATCTCATGTCACCCTGTATCTACCAGGAGCCTAACTTCACAACTCATCATCTAAATATCTTATACTGATACTGCCTACTCTAGATACTGCCTAAGCTCTAGAAAAAGTTGGGACTTGTATTGATTTGCGGTTCTAGCTTGGTGCAGATTTGTTCATCAATACCTTCTCTATTGAGTTCACTAGCAATTGTTCGAGCGATGACATGCACGGGCCGGCCGATGGTGTCTGAAACACAATTACCAACAGCAAACCCCGCAGTTTCAGGCCGAGTGATTGTCAAAGCATTTATGCTTATATGCGCAAATGAGCGTATGTTCCTGTGAATCTGAACGCTAGTGTACATACACCCGCACATGTGTGTGTGTGTGTGTGTGTGTGTGTGTGTGTGTGTTGAGAAGCAGCTGCTGCGAGCCTGCACCTGTGCCTCGCTTCATTGGCTGTCAGCACGCGGGCGCTCGTCCGAATCACTATTGTTCTTGCTTTTTGTTGTGAGCTGGCTTATATGCAGGAGTAGAAGGAGCGACGGATGCGCCGCCAGGTGACGACAGGCTGCCTGGCTGGCGGATGAGCTTCAGAAGCTTCAAAATCCGCCGGCACGACGGCTGGTGTGTACTGATAACTTGATCAGCCTGACAACGACTAGCGAGGTAGCGGCGATGATTTTCAGGAAGATTTTGCTCAAGCCTGTAAAAAACTTATGATTTTCGGAAGCACCACTTCTGGTACCATGGTAGCATTATATCATGGTGCCCTCTCTTACGCTATATTACATGATAGTCATGTCCAAAGTTACCACAGTTGCTGGTATGTTAGCATGTTTTAGGGCGTTTAGTGTGTTGGTCTCCAGTCATGGTCGACTGTTCTCGTAATGTTGGCTGGCAGGTGGACACGAAGCAGTCACACGCCCACTCAACCGAGTGCTGCCAGTTGCTGCGGTCACCAGCGGCCGTCTGGCATCCCTCCCTGTCAATTAGCGTTGCCCAATAGCCGCTGTTGTGGTCACCGGTATACACACACACGCATGAAGTCGTATTGCGTGCGTGCACCGATCAATATGCGAGCAGTCACACTTGACACACACACACACACACACACACACACACGTACATACAAAAAGACTTAATGTCGCACATTCACGTATGCAGCTTCACTCGAATACTTACTTATGACTAAATAACAGAAAACATTGCAAATCCACAAAGACATTGCAACAACTTATGTCCCTCTGCTAGGTCACTTATGATATACGGACGAAGGTTATATCGCACACAATTATAGATATATATATATAGAAAAATGCGTTTAAATAAATATATATTATTATATTATTATAATTCATATATTTATATAGTTAATTCAGTTTTTTTAATTTAGTTCAGTTTAAGTTATTCAGTTTGATGCTAAAATATATAATGTTATATGTGCACACATCATTTTAGTTTAATTCAATTCTAAAAAAACTGACCATATACTTAGTATATGTATATATACATACAGTATATAGCTCGATATTGTGCAATCTTATATAAAAACAATGCATTACATTCACCCTGCATCAATGCATGCCTCTTGCAGTTGCAGGAGTAAGCATTTGAATGTTATTGCACACCCAGAATTATTTGATTCACGAACATGTGTATGCCCGCATGGAATGATGAAGTATGACGTATGTATCAGATGAAGTATGGTGGCGTGTGGTAGCGTGTGGTGACATGTGGTGATGTGTGGTGGTGTGTGGTGTATTGTGGTGGCGTGTGGTGTATAGTGGTGGCGTGTGGTGTATTGTGGTGTATTGTGGTGGCGTGTGGTGTATTGTGGTGTATTGTGGTGGCGTGTGGCGGCGTGTGGTGTATTGTGGTGGCGTGTGGTGTATTGTGGTGGCATGTGGTGTATTGTGGTGGCATGTGGTGTATTGTGGTGGCGTGTGGTGTATTGTGGTGGCATGTGGTGTATTGTGGTGGCGTGTGATGGTGTGTGGTGGCGTGTGGTGTATTGTGGTGGCGTGTGATGGTGTGTGGTGGCATATGGTGTATTGTGGTGGCATGTGGTGTATTGTGGTGGCGTGTGGTAGTGTGTGGTGGCATGTGGTGTATTGTGGTGGCGTGTGGTGGTGTGTGGTGGCGTGTGGTGTATTGTGGTGGCGTGTGGTGGTGTGTGGTGGCGTGTGGTGTATTGTGGTGGCGTGTGGTGTATTGTGGTGGCATGTGGTGTATTGTGGTGGCATGTGGTGTATTGTGGTGGCGTGTGGTGTATTGTGGTGGCGTGTGGTGTATTGTGGTGGCGTGTGGTGTATTGTGGTGGCATGTGGTGTATTGTGGTGGCGTGTGATGGTGTGTGGTGGCGTGTGGTGTATTGTGGTGGCGTGTAGTGTATTGTGGTGGCATGTGGTGTATTGTGGTGGTGGTTGTGTGCCCGTTGCGGCCGTCTCGTGGTATTGTTGAGGAAATTTAATACGGTGTGCGGCCGCGTGTGGCCGCCGGAGTACCAGCAGACACAGTTTCAACGATCTGCACTCACGCAACCTAGCCGCCTCACACACACACACACACACACACACACACACGTACACATATACACACACACACACATACACACACACACACACACACACACACAAGTGCACACGCACACAACAGTCCACACGCACACAAATGCTAACGCATCAGCAATCAAACAAAGCGTCCATACAAGCTTGACGGAGCATGTGGGTCTGTGATAAATCTGCCACTGTTACATTTGCTCACTGAGGGAGTATTTTGAAGAAAAAACAGCGAAATAATTCAATAAAAGTGTATACTTTTCAGTTATTTTGAAAAGTATACGGTAGCAGTCACCGCTATTTTGACCATTTCGAAAGTATATTTTACTACTTGAATAATAATTAATCAACACAAACATTGATCTTATTTGAATAATGGGCAAGCCGTAACAGCATGAAGAATATTAAAAAAACATAACATATATTAATACACAGTTTTAATTGATAACAGCGCAGCGCAAAGTTCACGCAGATGGTCATATTAATGTTTTGAGACAACCGAAATGGGTCAAATTGAAATGATCAATTTAAATCGAGAAAATTTATACTTACATACATTGTGTCTCAGTTAATCATCTGTATGATTTTTGATACCTCGTCAATCATGTCAGAATAGTAGTGAAATAATTTGGACAGCTTTAAATAGTTTGATAATTAAAGGAATATATGATTAAACAGATATTTTCATAGTTTAACAGAGATATAACGTCAAGCTAAATCGCATATGATTTTTGAAGTTTTTTCACTAACTTTCTAAGAATAGATTGGTATTGTATTATAAGATTACTTGATGATTTCATATCATAACCATATTGAATTCAAACTTTTAAAATATCAAAACACGGAAATACAACAAAAGCTGCAGTATAAATAATAGCTGATGTATTATACAGAACTCCAAATGGAAATATAATGTATTTTACGAATAAACACCCTACGTAGGTGTACATATATACACTCTACATATGTACCTTACATAAACACCCAACACTCTCACATAGGTGAATGCATGTGTGTGTGTGTGTGCACGCAGAAATAGACAGTTCGATTCGCACCGATTTGAAATCGAAGAAAAGAGTCAGGTTGATATGTATTTAACACACGCAGTCACTGTATGTCAATATGGGCGTTTGTTACCGCACGTTTGATCTGCCGGGAAGTGGTTGCAACTAAAGATGCGACCTAAAAAACGATGTTTTTTTTTAAAAACGTTGATTTTTGCCAGAAAAACCTCGACCAAAAAAACACGTTTTTTTGTTTTTTTGAAGAGTCATGCAAATAATTAAAATTATGGAAAGGATATATTTGGGATGTTAAATGGATTATTTTTATCAACACATGAATTATTCATGCTATTAGTGACCCTATCAAATTGAGTTATCACTAAATATGCACAATAAAAGTGTTATAATGTGTCTGAAAGCCCTAATATCATTGTTTGCACGGTACAGTGCGGTATTTCTATGTACAGTACAGCTTTGCATTGAATTATTGAGTATATCATTGTGTAAGAAAGCAGGGTTTGAGAACCGTTTTCTCTGCTGAAAACTGAAACTGTTTAAAAAACAACAGGTGACATACTTTTTTATATTTGTTACATATTACTTTTTCCTACCAGAAAACAACTACGTTGATTATAATAACTTTCATCATTTCATTCACCAGATCAATTATTTGCAAATATAAAAAATTAATAAAAAACCAATTAATTTGGTTAAACTTTCCTTGATCTGACGCCAATTTTTTTCAAAATCTATACATATACAAAAACCGTTTTTCAAAAATATATATTTTGACAAAAACCATGGTTAAATAAAACAGTTTTAATCAAGTAGTTTAACAAGCCGTTTATACCAGCAGGCTACTTGCTATACAAAAGGTATTTGAACGCACATCAATCAAATCTATCTTCCATAGAGACTGTTTTAGAGTGCATTGCTTCATTAAAAAGCGTTAGTTTGAATGAACGTTTGTCAAAGGACACTTGACCAACCAATTTCTGATAAATATTTCTGAACTTGTCTTGTTCTGCTGTCAACATTTTCTGAATCTGTACATTAATACAGCGAATTTAAAACCTGTTTGAAAAACATCATTGCATTTTTTATATAAAAAACATGGTTTCTTTAAAAAAAACACATGCTTACTCAATAAATTTGTTTTGTTCTGCTGACAAATTATTTCAAATATCCACATCATTAAAACCATCTTTATAAACATGGGTTTTCTCAATTAAAAAACCTATACCACCGGACCCGGATGCACTTTTAAATAGTCTCCTGGGATATTTATTGATGAATATTTTTGTTTTTTGTACTATTATCAAATTATCTTTGAAATAAGACACGTAAAGATGTACAAAACATCAATTAAACTCATTTATAAGTTCTAAAATCCAACATACGATGACAATTGGGGCTAATTCTAAAAAAACAAAAAAACAACAAAAACATTAAACAGCATGTTTTTTGCAAAAAGACCGCAACAAAAAAAACGTTTTTTTGCATCACTAGTGACTGACCAACATGGTGTGATGGAACATTGGCAAACATTCTGTGTTCTACAATTGCCGACTGTCGCTGCAATGCGACGACTAGCATTTATTGCAATCAACACGACGCCGAACAATGTCGCTACCACCTCGCTGACACCGTGCAAGCAAACTCTTCAAAGCAAAGGAGCAGGCGTGACGAGTCAGCCAGTGAGTGCTTGTATATGTATGTGTATGCATGCTTGTGTGTGTGTATGTGTGTGTGTGTGTGTAAGTGTGTATGTATGTTTGTGTGCGTGTGTGCGTATTTCTCCCGTTGATCCGGTGTGACGGCCCAAGATGCGACCTGGCCCAAGATGCGACCTCGACGCTTGCGACGCGTTTAAGGCATTCAATGCCTTCACTGAATATTTATTCCTTCTTTGAAACTTGTAGGGTCTGTTATTCTCTGTTATGAAATTGCATTTGTTGTTTGAATAGTTTCTTGCTGTCATATTCTGAGTTCACATGAGTAAGTTGTTTGGACCAATTCCATTGTTTGTTGTGTTTTGTTGTGGGAATGGTATCTGTTCAGGAAAATAGCTGCAGACGTTGAGCTATTATCTAGTTGATATTTGTCTTTGTGAACGATTTTTGTCTTTGTGCGTATTTGTCTTTGTGTTTGTGGTGTAGTCGTATTGTAGGACCCAAACATGAGTATCTTGGGAATTTCGTTTTGAGCGTTTTCTCCACATGTGTTCATTGCATGCTCCATCTGTTTTCGTTTTTCCTCCTTTTCATCTCTTATGTTGTCAGTCCTGTATTTCTGACTATTTCTACGAGTTTTGTTTGGCAATTAAACCGAATAAAATCGTTGATCGGTGGTTTGTTTTTCTACGCGTGAGCATGTGCATATTTAAGAAAAACTAATCGAAGACGAATACAAACGAACGAATCGAACTAAACGAATCGAAGCTACCTAAACACGTTTTAAATGTATGTAGGTGTACACGTGCATTCACATAGGGGTCATTTGTAGTGACCCACAGGCTTGGTTCATCCTTAGATTCTTCTGCAATTATTTAGTTCATTGTTGACTGTCGAAGTGTGCTTGAGTGACTGTTTTCTGACAATGCATGGCTGATTTACAGCTCGGCTTACAATCAAAGCATCACCATTTCTTACTAAATCAAATCTTGTTCTGCCACGGGGCTAGCAGAGTGGAATGCAGATGTCCATGTCCACAATGACTACAGGTCCCCCTTCACTATGGAAAGTATTATCCGCTCAGAGGCGGGGTCTCATAGCTGCCACGCTGCTCGCTGTGACCTGCTTCTCATGGACGGAATTCGAGCATACACACACACACACACACATTGTGTTCAACACTAATCTGAGTAGAATCATATTGGTTGATGCTGAACAAGTGTTATACTAACCATGCAGTTTGAACTTGGACGCCCACTGGAGAATCTGATGTTTGATTATTGAAGAGGGCAGCGATGTTTGTAAATATACCCTCACATCCCCCAGAGTAGTGATTTTAAATTAAAGGAACTTCAATAGTTTTTAGTGTGCGTAGCCTACTTTATCCACATATTGACCATATATAGATTGTTGACCATACGCATTTAAACACATCAGTAGAGAAGGCTATGTTCGCGTGTAATTTTGCGGGGGCAAAGCCTCACGGTCCCGGCTGGCACACCGCAGGTCCGGCCGCCACACGGGTTTTCGCAGTCACGGCCAGCACAGAAATACTTTCTCGACACTCGTATCAATCACGTCACCGTTTGACCAACATAAAGCCCACCACCCTTTTGTGGACTCCGTGGTGCAGTTGTTAGCACACCCGCCTCACAAGCGGGAGGTCCGTGGTTCGAAACCCGGCGGAGCAGAATTTCATTGGGCGAATTCTACAATCCCACAGCCCCTGTCCACCCAGCAGAAAATGATGGTACCAGATATCATTCATGGGTTGTGCCATGCATTCTCGGGAGGTGGCCCTCTCTTATACGTCTTACGTCCTTGTGGCGCCATAGCGTGGAGAGGGTCGGTTCTGCGGTGGCAGCGAGCTGCACGGGGCACACCTGTGTGTTCATAAGCTTCGGCTTCTTCCCATGTAGCAGCTGTCACTTAGGCATTTAACCTATTAACCACCAGGGAAAACAGTTTAACTCGTGTACTAACCAACAAAGCAACAAGACCAATCAATCAATAATATATTTCGTTTAGCGCATATAACCACATATGCGAGCACAAATAATCAACGGCAAGAATAAATAGAATGGATCAAATGTAGCAAACACGTATACACACACAATATACAGAAACATCAAAACCAGATCAAGCACACAAGAGAAAGCTAAAAGATTGCCGAAAA